>OZ018403.1:9145276-9174293 GCA_963969585.1 Drosophila helvetica
TTTGCATTGCTAATTGAATCGAAACGAAACAAAGGAGTTCCATTCGAATGTTGGGTGCCAGTCGCCGGCAGCTGGCAAAAATGGGCGGGGATATCATTTAGTTTGTAATTCGAGGGGCGTTTATATCCCCCCTCCTCCCCCAATACTTATCAGGCGCGGAACGCCCTTAAAATGTTTCCGTAAAGCAAACATTCCATGTTTGTGTCTGCCTAGCGATTTCCGGCCTGTCGGAGGAGGCGTCTCTCTCGGCTGCAGTCATGCGTTTTGTTTGGCAAACATAAACCTCAAAGCAGGGAAACTGGAGACGTGTGGAACCTGTTCTCCCCTGCCACAAGCCTGTGATTTGTTGTGGGTGCGCAGGTACAGGTTGTTGCTAGGTAACACACACATTCCTGAAGGAACCGCAGGAACAGGATTCCCAGATAAGGGATTCGAAAGAATTAGCTCTGCCTGCAGACATGCGCAGCAGTGCTGCTGCTGTCGGCGTCAGCGCCGCCTACTCGGAGCAGCAGCTCCACTCTCTGGTGGGGCTGCGCTGTCTATGTCTCTGTCTGTGTGTGTGGGGCTCTCTCGCTTCCACTTGCTCCGTGGCAGAGCCAGCGGCACCGCAGCAGCACCAAAGCGTGTTTGGCCATCGAACGAGACGGACGTGTGTGCTCTGTGCCGCTGCTGCTGCTGTCGGGGCTTGTTTATAGATATTCGGTGTTTTTTGTTTAATAAACATACAAGTGTTTAGGAGAGGAACAAACAAAAAATTGAAATTAATGTGTGCGTTCCATTATACGGAAATCGAGTGAATTAAAGTGAGAAGAAAAAAAATAGACCCGCAAACCAAACAAAAGCAAACCAAAAAGCAACAGACGACCGGGAAAAGAGCGCGCGTGTGTGTTGGCGGTTGGGGAGGAGAAGGAAACGAAAAGGAAAAGGCGTCCGAGTCGCCTGAAAGTGCAATTCCAGTGAAATATGTTAATTGAAATTGCAATTAGTTGCAATTTGATGGCAATTTCCAGCCATTAGCATTAGAAATCGCACAAGTCAAGTGTTTAATGTTTGCGAGAGAGAAACGTGTAAGAGAATCGGAGAATATTGGAGAATTGCAACACAAACAACACAACACCCACATTTATTCATATTCTATTGTTGTTGGCAACGCGGAAGCAAGCCCGAGCGGCTCCGAAGTTCGAAGTAAATAAAGCCAAAAAGTCTGTGTTCGACAACAATAAGCCATTAAACCGTTAAATTAAGAAAAGTGCTGAAATAGTTCGTTTACAATTGAAGCTACCTGCTGCCCGGAAAGGGGGGGAGCACTACTCTCCAGAAGTCTATAAAAAACATTTATTTTGGTGAGTAAGTATATCAGCCTCTCCTACTCCCTTCTCTTTCTATCCTACTCTATGGCCTGACCGTCAGTTGACAAAGCTCTCGGCAGCAGAGCTCGGCTTTGGGTGAGAGATCGGAGCACCACGAGAGAGCGAAGCGGAGCACACGGGGGCCGCCAGTGGTCAAACCCGCAAAACGACTTTCAACATCATTCACTGCCTTGTTGTTGTTGTTGTTGTTTTTTTTTCTACTTCTGACTCTGTGCTGTTTTAATTCCCAGCACTCACATAGTGTACAAGGGGTATATTATTTTGTGCAATTTTGAAATGAAAGCTAGCCTAGAGACAGTAGGCAGACCCCGTGCTCCTGCCGAAAGCTCTTCCTTCCTACAGCACCTGCAGTTTGGTGGAAAAAGCTCTTTCCAGAATTGAGTGTACGTCTGCCGTGGCCTCTACTGGGTGTCCTTTAGTCGAGTCACTCCCCCTTTACCGTTCTCTGTTGTTTTTTTTTCTTTTTAATTACTTCTTTTGTTGTTGCTGGTGTTGCTTTTCCTTTCTGCGCTTTGTTATAATTCGGATTCCATTTTTATGCGCGCCAGAAATAAATACATATAATATCCGTTCGCTGTACTAACTTTCGCACATGTGTGCGAGTGTGTGTGTTTGGTGTGGAAACACGCTGCTAGAGCAATTATTATTAAATATGCCATAATTTTGTCCATTGCGAAACGTGGAACATGTTGGCCTGCTGCCTGCCTGCACACAATATATTTATATTTGAAACCCATGTGGCACGTTCGGTGCAGCAAAAAATATCATCTATATATGTAGGTCTCTTTTTATGGCACACTTCAATGCCGTGGCATTGGTGTTTCCACTCGTTTGGGATATTCCCAAGGAGCGAGGATCTCTGGCTAGAATCTGTTATGACGCCATACATATTTTCGGTCTTCCAATGTGTTAACGAGGTGAAAAATACCATTGCAACAAAGAAATAAATTGTTCATGCAACAAAGACTCTCGGTGTTGCAGTGGAAAACGCCAACAGCTCCAGAGGCAGCATCGAAAGCTTTAAGCCAAGGCCGAGACAGACACAGAAACAGACTGCAATTTAATTAGAGGTTATTTAGCAGCAGCAAGAGCCGAAAGGCAGCCACAATGGCTGCAACTGCAACAGCCACTGCCACTGCAACAGCAAAAGAAGCCTCAGAAAACAGAAAAACAAATGCGAGTGAGAATACATTATGCATTATGTGGCTGGGGGTTTTTTCAGCATAAATCGCTGGATAATGGGCTGGGTCTTGGGTCTCTGCCTGTGGGCTTGGGGGGGCTGGGGGCTAAGCTAATAAATAAACGTTTTGAATGCCAAATGAGCCGCAGAGCCACTCGATGACGAAACGAAAATGATTTTCAGGTAGCGGTGGAGAGTCGCAGGCGCGGAGCGGAGGAGTAGCCTCTGGAATGTTGCCACAGAGAATCGAGGAAACCGGTCGGTCGGTCGGTCGATCGGTCGATGGTCTCCTGCCGGGCAATGGTGGTGCCCTATTCGCTGGATGGCGAAGGTCTCTTCAGTTCACGAAGAGATCGCTGGTGAGTCACGTTTCGGACACAGAATTTGTGTGTTGCTGCTTGCTGCTTGCTTCTTGCTGTTTGAGATTCGAGACGTGCCTGCCTTTGTGTGTGGTGAATCGAGAATCAGAGGAGAGCAGAATCATCGGGGTAACATGTCTCTAAGCTGAGTTGCAGTGCGCTGCATACACGAGTGTGAGATAATGGAAAGCCTCTTAGAATACCGATTGTCAGAGGGAAATCCCAATCCCCCACACGTACCAGTGTTTGGGATCTTATCATCCCAGCAGCCAGTAGCAGCAGCGGCTCTAATACGTTGATAGATGATCTTGATCCGTGCTCAATCGTGCTCTTTAAATGGCATCTGCATATCTGCAGGGGGGGGGGGTTTGGTTTGCGATGCTCGCTCCACTTTCACACTCCACTCTTGCCCCTAATTGCACACACACCTTGATGACTCTCCGATATGTGTTGTCTTTAAGGTAAAGCTGTCTTACTAACATAAATACTTGATGCCCGATGCATGCCTCCTCTGCCTCTCCTTCTTCTTTCTTAGATACAAAGAATCGAATGGCAGGGCAGAGAGCAAACAACAACAACAAAACTGTGCTTGCCCCGGCGGATGCCACCTGAGACCCGAGACCTGACCTATGAGCTTTTTTTTTCTTGTCTGTCTCTCTCTCTCTCTGCCATTGGTTTTGCTTTTGTTTTTCGATTCGCATTCGTTTCTCTCGTTCTTGGCTTTTTGCTTTGTGTTTCTGGTTTCTGGCTCTCGTCTTTCATCGTTTCATCGCTCCATCGCTTATCTTGTGGTTCGATTCGTGCTGTGTTCTTACTTTTTTGGGGCTTGCTTTCTTTTGCTTATTATTTTTGTTTGAATTCAGAGAATCACAGAGAAAACTAGAGAAATAAACAAGGAAAAGATCAGAGGAGAGCACCCACTTCCATGGAAATGTTTTTTCGTTTCTTACGGTTTCCTTCCATTGGAGGAGGAGTATCAGCAGTGCTCTCTCTCCCACCCATAGAATCGCTGAAGCAAAGCTTTTTCCGTTCGATTGCATTCCACTCCTCTTCTTTTTCCAATTTTTTCCTTTACCCCTTTTCGCTTTGGCTTTATTTAATTAAAACTTTAATTTAGTTTTACTCACAGGTGTCGAATGTCCAATGTTGCCTCAACTTTTTTGGCATCTCCAGGAAGTTGCATTCCTTAGCTGTGCAATACATCCCCAGGCAGGTGAGCGGGAGCTTTTCCTCGTCTAGTCTAGACAGAGACACACAGAGCCAGAGCTTTGACCATTGTAATATTAATTCAATTCTAGAAACGACACTTGCCACACATGCAACAAAAACGACAACAACAAGTGAACAATCGCCAGAGCAGCAGACACTTGGGCGGGGGCACTGATTGGACGTAATTGAATTAAGACCAGCATTTTGCCAGCGTTGTTACATCTTGGGGTCTGGCCGTGGCTCTGTGGGTTAGGGGGGTCAGGCAGGGGTAAACGTGTTCGTGTGTGTCTGTGTGTGTGTGTGTGTGTGTGTGCAGGAAGTCAACCTCGTTTTGGGTTTGGATCGTGCCTCAGGGCAGCCTCTGAACTAGTTTCCCTACTGAAAAGCCATTTAGCAGACATTTTAAATTCTGAATTCGGTTTCTTATGCCGCACAGCACACACCAATGAGAGCATGCCACATACAATACGAATGTTTGCACCTTATGCATTCTCAATGCATTGCCTTTTGTTTACCTTTCGCATGGGGTCGAGTGCGAGCAGCAGTTGCAGTTGCACCAGGCATTTGCATTTTCCTTTTGCCTCCATTTGTTTACACTGCCTCCGAGCGGTAAGCGGCAAGCGGCAAGTGTGCCTTTGCCACAGATACTCCGATTCGTACTCAAATGAGTAGCAAGTGAGTGGGTGCCATATTTCACTATTCGAATGGGAGAGGCAGAGAGACTGTTGCAACATTTGCATTTGCATCTCAGATACTGAGAGGGACCGCCCCCTCCCTGCTGGCCATGCCTTCATATTTTTGTAGTTTTTTCTTCTGTAATTTGGCGAACGAACTCGAGACCCCTCCCCCCACTCCTGGCTTGTCCAAAGTTCTCGAGTGAAAAACCTGTTTCTGGTGCCTCAAAACCCGCTCTCCGGGGGCATTCCCCGCACACAGTTTTTCGCTTTGTTTTATGATATGCAAATTAATTTATGTGAATTCGATTATCTAGACATTCCAGACAAAAACAATTCCCAACTAAACAGCAATTTATTGCGCACTCGCCACAGATGGGGTGGGGGGAAGAAAGGGTCTTCGAACGAGTGGAGCGGAGCGGAGCGGAGTGGAGTGGAGTGGAGTGGATTGGAGTCCCTGGGCTGGCAGTTAGCGGATCAGTGCTAATCAATCAACTCCACACACCAGACCTTGAACCCTTCGGCCCAGACCGACCCTCCCCCTCTGCTCCTCTGCCCCGCAGCTGCTCATTTTCAATTAGCACTCGTCATGGGATGATGGGAGATTCGCATGTGCAAAGGCCAGAAGGGGGAGAAGAGAGGAGAGGAGAAGCAGAAGGCTTGACCCACAAAACAGAAATACAAAAAAAAACACCAATTTCCGATAAGTCACTCTCTCTCTCTCTCTCTCTGTCTCTCACTCTCTGGGGAAGGGGAAGAGGAAGAGGAGTACAGCGGTAGATGGGGGAAAGTGTCTTGGTGGCGGCTAATTTGTTAAAAATAGTAATTATAATGAATGCCGGAAAGAAAGAAAAAGTGCCAAAAAATAAGAAAAAAGAGTGAATCGGATGGGAGCGTGGGAGAAATCTCTCCCTCGTTAGAGAAGAGAGCGATAGAGAGGGAGAGAGAGAGATATCTCTTGATTGAAAGTTGCCGGCTGGCGGATTATATAACGATCTGTGTCTTGGAGGCGGCAACGCCCACAGGTGACACAGAGAGAGTGAGAGAGAGAGGGAGAGAGTGAGAGACACTCAATCAGTGACACTCTCCTCCTAAGCGAATGGAGCGTGGAGCGGAACCCGTTTAGCAGCAGCAGAGGGAAAACTTGTCTCGAAAAACGATCTGCCACTGCCGCTGTGGAAATTGGAAATGTATCTGTGGGATACTCTGCCGCTGCCGCTTCTGCTGCTGCTAGAGCGAAAAGTAAAAGTGCTTTGGTTGCACCTACTTTTGCTTTCTTTTGAGCTCCATTGAGGCGTGAGGCGTGAGGGGGGCGGCAGGTGTCGTGGTGGTTCTGCTGAAGATCGCTTACCTTGCGCAAAAATATCTGCCACTGCTGCTGCTGCAACATTTGCATTGTTCCAACCGGCAACACCCTCGAGCTCTCCCCTTTGCCTGCGACGGATTCATACGTAACTCCAAGAGAAGCTGAATTCCCCCACAAAACCCCCCAGAAATACAATGAACCCACCAACCACGTGAGTCACGTCTGTCTAATGCATTCCCAAAGCACCCCCCAACCCGCCCCAACCAACACTAGACGGCCATGCGAGGGGCATGCGTGAAATGTTAACTCATCTGATGGTCCGTCTCTGCCCTCCGTCCGCCTGCCTGTCCGTCCGCCTGCCTGTCCGCCTGCCTGCCTGCCTGGTGATGGAGTAACCTCAATTCGGTTCACTTTGCGGCTGCGCTGTGGCTGTAACCCCGTTCCCTCTGGCACCCCCCCGTCCCCCTACCAGCCCCGCAATTAACAAACAAACGAACAAAAAGACAACCAGCCAAACTAGTACACGTTACAGCCAACAACAGACAACAGACAACACGGCCAACAACAGCCAGCCATGGATCGTGGATCAGCCAACAGCCAAACAGCCACCAGCCCCAATGCTGGAATTACCTTGCGTTGTTTTTTCGGCCACAGTCAGAGCCACGTCCGGCGACAGTAGCTGCGGCAGCAGGCCCCAATTTGTCGAACGCTGAAATGTTGCTCTTTTCGTGACATTCAAATCGGTATCGGTTCGGGGCTCCAATCAGCAGCGAAAGGGCAGAGCAGGCAGAGCAGCCAGAGCTAATTTCGGAGAGGAATTTCCCCAAATGGATTTTCCATGGGGGCAGAATGACGAAATCATTGCTCCAGATTCGCCTGCCTGCCATCCCACCTCCCTCCCTCCCTCCCTCCCTGCTGGGTGTGTGTGTGTGTGTGTGTGTGTGTGGCATCAATCAAACGAATGGAGACACATCCATAAACCGCTTACTGCCGCGATCGCGATTGCGATTGCTCCAACAAAGGAGCACAAATTAAAAGCAAGCCAAGCAAATTTGTCAGCTCAGAGACATGGGGAATGGGGATGGGGGGGTGGCTGGTGGGGTGGTTGACAAATTTCATGAATCTGGGGACCAATTGCAGGGAAACGAGGGAACGATTGAGGCACAAAGCGCGAGGCACTGAGCATTGGCTGACCCAAAAAGGGGGACACATGAAATATGGCCACAACATTAGATGGATATCTATCTATGTATCTGTCCATGGGACATACATATAGTACATGTAATCTATGTACTGTCGTGTGTCGTGTTTGATTTGCATTTGTGGCAGGCATTCACTCAGTCAATCACTCACTCACTTGCCTGCCTTTCTGCCTCCTAATTGTTCAATTGCATTAGTCGGGCACAATTATGCAGCACAAGTACTGCACAAATCGTATAATATCTATCCACACCCCCCCCCACTGGGCTGCTATTAAAGGTAATTGCACGGGGCATGCCCCAGGACAGAGACAACAGTCTCTGGAAGGGACAAATGTCTGGCCATTTCGTGGATATTGTATTGGTTTAACTTGCAGGTTGCGTGGCCAGGACTCATATCTGGACATGCATATCTGAACGATTTATGACCCAAAGAATCTAATGACCACCCACAGAGGAGACTGGGGTGGCTTTGGGGTGGCTTTGGGGGGTGCCACGGCTAGGGGTGGCTCTCAATGAAGTTATTTCTGGGAATTTAGCATAAAAGAAACGTTTTGCAGTAGGTAAAATATTGATAGGCAGGTAATCATTATCAGCTAAAAAAGATAATTTTTTAAGAGCTTTAGGCTTGTAATCATCTTTAAACATAAAAATAAATATCGCTCTATCGACTCTAATAAATATTTCACACATTTTTCTGAATTTTATGTGTTTTTTTTTTAAATAAAATCCGAAAGCACATTTTCGAAAATCAACCTTTTTTGATAAAAGTTATATGATAATCGTTATTTAAATTTTTTACGTTTTTCGTTATTTTTGAGTAATATTATAAAACTTAAACTTAATGATTCATTTAAGAAAAAAAATAAAAAATAAAACTAAATAATAATGATTATTTATTTATTTTTGTTTTCGATTAAAATAAAACCAAACCGTAATTTACGGCTTCTGTGCCAATATTATTGGTCCCCATATCCTTGTAAAGGGACCGCAAAGCTACCCACCGCCCCCTTCCGCCCCCACAAAGGTCGGAAATTCACAATTTTGAATATAACAAAAAACGGAATCGTAGAGAATAGCCATATCTACCAGATTGCCGAAAAGTGTACTTGAAAGAGGAAAATGGTGATTATTTTCCAGAAATAAACAAAATAAATTAATCCAAAAATATACTTTTGGAATTTGATAAGCCAAAATCCATGGGAATATAGTATAGTAGTACATATATAGTATGCGAATAGTGCTGATGCTGCTGCTGCTGCTGTAGTTTTTTTTTTAGCTCGGTTCAATAAACGCAAAAAATCAATGGCCCCAGCAAGGTCAGCAATTGATAAATGATGAATGACGAATGTATCTGTATCTGTATCTGCAGCATATGGCAGAGTTTGAAGCGGCACAGCAACAGTCGCTTGATGGAGCAGTCGCTGGCTTCCGATGGAAGGAGATTGACTCCGAACTGAAGATGGGAGATTGAAGCTCGATTTTGAGTTTGGGAATTTCGATTTCTTTTATTAGCGGATTCCGCAGCCACGAAAGTTGCAGCCTCGGGGGCACAATCAATGTTGGAGAGAAAGAAATTTATACACAAATTATTGGATGTATATTTGTATATAAAATGCTCATGATATAAGCAAATTTTATATGCAAATGAGTCATCCGATAAAAGCCAAAAGCCAAAAGGCCAACATCGATGGAAGGGATGGGATGGGATGGATTTCAAAGCACAAAAGAATTTCGATTGTGGGGAGATCAATGAAAGAAATGGGGGGGCTGTATGGCTAAAGTGGAGCCCATAAATAGACAAATATAATAATAATAATAACAATAATGGAGATCGAATTCGCACCTGCCCCGAATGGAGCTTGGACGGTGCCTCTCTAATGAATACTTCTTCAATTTCGAGGCAAGAGGCATGCAATACAGTTATGTGTGTCTCTTGCGGTAAATCACAAGCTCAAAAACAAAACAGAAACAAACACAAACACAAACAGCGTGCCACAAGTAGAGGCGCCTCTCGTCTTTGCCATTCCACTTGGTTGATTTCGGAGCAGCTCGCTATTTATTATTGATAAGCATCTGCTGCTGTTCTGCTGCTTCTGCTGCTTCCAGTAGAACAATTTCCCTGGAAATACTCATAGCTTTTCCTAGACCCCAATGTACAGCGAATCTCAGAGATCTCCAGAGACAATAAACCATTAAAATTCCATGCAATTCATGGATCTAAACATCTTCCAGCATCTGCGCGTGTAATCCCCGGATTTGGGTTAAGTCGGAATTGGCTTTTAATTGGAGGAAGGCCCACAGAATTATAGCCAATCATCTGACGAGGGTCCAGGCGTCCCCCCCCCCCATCATTATCGCCAGATCATTAAGATGCCCCTCCGCCCATCTGCGCCCATTTCCACTCCACTTTTAGCGGCAATTGACATGCAAGTGGAATCATAATTGCAAATCGAATTGCAAATCTCCGTGATCCGCTTGCAGCAGCTTTATTGGGCCGCAGAAACTGGTTTAACATTCTTCAGCGATCTGGCATAATCCCCAACCAACCGATCAGGCGATCATCGACTCGTCATCGTCATCATTCTTTGTTCTTTGGGTCTTTGGCAAGCGCCCATTCAGCAGATCATCAGATCATCAGACCATCAGACCATTCCATTCTAAGCCATTCGTTCATCCTCAGTGCGTGCCGCTGAAGCGGAAATGGTTCTACTCTGCAGCCACTGCTGCTGCTAGCCCCCCGTCTGCATCTTCTCCCATTACATTTCCCTCCTTTTCATGGCCACAAAATGCACTTGCCATGGATGTCTCTCTCTCTGAGGAGAGTCACGTTTCAAGCACAACCTGCGGGCACTACTGTGGCTCTCATTTGGGTTAAGTGGAGGGTTCAGTTGAGCGCCAAAGTGCCTTGCCAGTCTGCGGCTTCCCGCCCTGCCGCTGGCTATAGTGCACGATGACGATATTGGTTACGTGGTTCCCGTCTGCAGTTTTTCCATTAATGCAATCACCCAAACAGGAGGGAAATGGTTGGGCGGGAGGGGGTAAACGGATTCCTCACCCCCTCCCACACCACAGCAATATGCAGGTGATTTTTCTTAGAATCTGAATATTCCGCAGCATTTAATTATTTCATAGCATACTTTTGGGATGCAATAATTTCTTGGCCAACATTTTTTATTCCATTGCATACTTTTTTGGGTTGGATCAGAGGTAGCATGTAGAAATCCATGTAGAATTGACATTTGGGTGACATGTAGAGCACATGGGCAAAAATATATTTTTTAATCTGCCTCGAAATCGAATTCTTTATTCGTTTTGTGGGTACTTTGTGGCTTTTCTACATTCGGTATAATCTACTTATTCGATTAAGATTTATTTTAGCCAAATATCATGAGGAATTCTTAACAAAAATACTCGCTATCCCCTATAATCCGTATCTGGTTATGTTGATACCTGGTCTCGAGGGGCGATCATTGTGGCATATTTTATGACTTACTTCTGGCCTCCACCTGACAACGATTTACCTTTACCGTTGGCTTCTTATCAGCAGCGCCAGTGCCAGCGGCAGCAGCAGCACCAGCAGCAGCAAAGTTGACATTCAAAAAATATAAAAAAAAATAATTACAAAATATTTTACTTGTTGCGGTGATTTCTGTTCTTGCCCGCTCTCCCCCTACTCCCCCCTCTGCTCCGTTTGTGTGCTTTGTTTTGTTGCTTAAACAAATCTTATCAGTGGCACGCACACACACACACACACACACACACGCATGGAGACATGGAGAGATACCATACATATGCATGTGCGTATACTATATTTAACAGAAATTATTAGTCACCTGAACGAAGGGAGTAGCCATGATTGTGGCCATATTTCTGGCCCGAAACGAACTTCATTGAGAAAATACTCCCCCTGCCGCCCCAAGGGATGAAGGGGCCACACCTGCCCCCCACACCCATAGCTCCCACTCCTCCCGCAGACACCCAAAAGGGAAATGTCATTAACGGCTGGCAGGCAACCACCAAAAGGGAGGCTTTTAGCGTTAATTGCCATCATGGGATGGACGGCCTGCAGGCCGGCCCAGGGGCCACAGAAGCAGTCCGAAGGAGTGGGAGGGAGGGAGCGCCACCTTGGGACGTGGAGGGGGTGCGGGTGGCATGCATTATTGACATGGCATCGGGCGAATATCAGTGGCTGATAACAAACAACCCCACAAACAGACCAGCGATAACCATGGTGAAAGGAAGCCACTGCCACTCCTCCCACACCCGCAACTGCACCCACACCCGCACCTACACCCACATATATATATATATCATATATATTTGTGTGTATCCGTGGAATAGTTGTGTGGCTATTATTGGGAGTTGAGCTGAGCTCCGTTTCTCTCTCTCTGCGGAGGCCATGGGGCATGCCATGAACCCGCAGTTGAATGAACCCCAACAGTGCACCTCGCTGATGCCTCCCTCCCTGCCTCCCTCCCTCGGTTGGCGTGGGAGATGGCGGTAAACACTCCGACACTCCGATACTCCCATACTCCGATACTCGGATAGTTTTTGACACTCGAGTGGAATGAACTGTCGAGCGGTTCCGCTTCAATGGAATGGAAGTCCCACAGCCGCAGCTGAACTTCAGAATCTATATTTAACCAATAGTCCATAGTATGGACTCCATACCCCTTACCCCTCTGAACAATCTGAACCAACACTCGACCTTGAACTTGAGGAGGGAGGGCGTGGGCGCACCCGTACCCCGAGAGCCCCCAGGGGGGAATGTCAACGAACGTGTCTCAATGCGACAATAATTATAGTACACCGAAAAGATATGACAAGAGCCCCCCCCCCCACGATCACAGAAAGGGAAACTTTCCAAAAAGGAAAGGAATGCACTCCCTATACATATATGGATAGCACCTCGATTAATGTAGGTTCCATTTCCAGCCAGAAACTAAATGGAATTTCCTTTCTTTTCTTTCAGAGAGAACTCTGCACAAGATGGCAGCGAGGAAAACCCAAAGGAATGGCGAATAAGTGGAGGAAAAATGTGTTTTTAAATGAATTGAAATGAATAAATTGTGAACCCGCAAAACAGCAGCGAAGAAAACGAAGAAACACCCAAGAGACGAAACGTTCGGGCAGCGATTTGAGGGCCCAAAGTAGAATTCTTCACTTGACCCAAACACACAGACACGGGGGCCCAGCCAGAGTGGGAGAGCAACAGAGACAGCTAGAGCAAAGACTGTGTGTGTGAAAGAGAGACAAAATGCGTGCGGGCCGCGAACTAAGCGTTGGCTTAGTGCTGGTCGCCGTTTTGGCCGTAATGCTGGCCGAAACGCAGGCACGTTTCATTGCGAAAAGAGAAACCGAAAACGAAACCCCTGGCAGGGGCATGAGTGGGGCGGCGGCCCCAGTGGAGGAGACCACAGCTGCCCCTGCCACTGCGACTGCAACGGGCACTTCCATCGACCCTGACCCTGTTACAGCGGCAGCGCAAGAGACACAAACTGTGGCAGTTGCGGCACAGGATGGGGCAACCACGGAAGAAGCTTTGGTAAAAGAAGATCCTGCCACGACAACAACAACAGCAGAAGCCACCCGAAAGATGGCAGAGCAAGGAGCAGCAGCCAATGCCAGTCGATCCGCAGTCGATGCCAGTCGATCCACAGAGCATGGTCGCTCCATGCAGATCGTTGCAGCCACCACAGAAGCCCTGCCGCCCTCTCCAGTCACGCCCATGAAGCTAAGGGCACTGCCAAGGACCACCTCGACGACTACGACCACTCCCCTGCCCTTTGCCTCCCATGAGAATGCCATTGAAGAGTCCACGTCCACGTCCGAGTCCACGATCCGCCAACAGCCGGAAAAGCGAGCCAAATTCATAAGCGAAAACTCCACCAATGCCCAGCAGCTGATGCTACCCAACACAGCGGAGGTGTGGAGTCTGGCGGGGATGAAGTCAGTTCCAAAGGGTCCCCCGCTAGCCGTGGAAGTGTCCACTTCCCAACCAGAAACCGCCACGGACAATGCCACGACGATGGGGCCATCGTTTCCCCTTTCGAACAGCAGTGCCGCCCCAGAGCTCACCAACGACATAGAGGCCCCGGCACAGAACCAGACGGAACTGGAGACGGAGCTGCACAAGGAGAAGAATCTCCTGGACTGGCAGCAGATCGCCCTGATGCAATCCCCCGCCTCGACGCCCGAGAACCGAACCGAGTTTGCAGTCGGCACCACACTGGATGCCACCGAGGAGGCCGTGCAGGGCACCACAGAATCGCTGGAGGAGCAGACGACACCTGGGAGAAGGGAGGAGACGACTGCTGCTCCTCCGATGGCAGCTGGAGGAGGGGGAGGACTCAATCTGACCACATCAGCAGAGCCTATTCTCGTTGTAGAAACCTCAACGGTGGCCAAGGAAACCAGAGAGCAGGAGGTGCTCACATCCACCTCCACAGCCTGGCCAGAGACCACAGCCAGTGTCCGTGCAGCGGAGCAGCAGGCGGTCAAGGGGGAACATGCCCCTGCAACCACAGAGGAAGAGCCACGCGAAGCACTGGAGCCAACAACAGCTGCCACTGCCACAACGACGGAGTCATCAGCCCCGCTGGCGGCCGTTCAACATGTGTCACCTGCGGGGGCGGTAGATCCAGATCCAGAGCCGGAGATGACTACGGCTGCCATAACGACCGCCATCGATGGGGGCTTAAGTGCACTGAATCCCCCAAACACAACTGAAATGGCAATGAAAGCACCGCCGCCGTCACCGCCACCGCCTGAACACTCGAACGAAAGCAACAGCAACGACGACGACGTCATCAAAGTCTCCCCCAGCCCCAAGCAGCCCCAGCCAGAGAGACCCCAAGAGAGAGAGAAACAGCTGCAGGCAGAGCCAGAGCCAGAGCCAGAGACGAACCCCACGACGACGGCAGTTAGTATTCGAGCGGCTGTCGAGGAGAGCGCAAGCCCAAGCCCAACGACCACTACGACGACTACGACTACGTCGGTGCCGCAGTCAGAGTTAAGTGAACAAAAAGCAGAAATTGTTATTGCCACAACAACAACCACTACGAGTAGAACAACTACAACTACAAGTACAGCAACAACAACTGTGGCAACAACAACTGAAGAGGCAACAACGGAGCAGGCAACGCCAACGCCAACGCCAACGGAAATTGTCCAAATTAGCAATGAAGTGAATTTAGAAACGGCAACAGTTGCTCCTCCTGCTGCACCGCCAGCCAGAGATCCAGTGAGAAAAACCAAGGAAGAAGCGGCAGCTGCCAATGAAAGGAAAACCGATACGAGCGAGAACTTTGTGGACAACAGTGTGGCCCAGAGCATAACAGAGGCCAACGCAGGCGACACAACAGCTGCCACAACAGCCACAACACAGGAGGCTAGACAGGAGGAGGAGGTTACCCCCCTGTTCAGTGACCTCGGGCCGAAAGGGCCGAACAACGAACACGAATCCTCGCTGGAAACGAACAACATCGGGGAGGCGGCACCAGCAGAGGCCACAACCACAGGCCAGGGCCTGGCAACGGCAACGGCAGCAGCTCCTCCCCTAAATGCTTTGGACGGAAGGGAGGCAGGGAAAGCAGCAACAGGTGCCAAGGGACCGCCTCTGTCGTCGGATGAGCATTACGATGAGGAGAACGACACTGACAGAGGCCAACAACAGGTGGACGAAGAGCATCGAAAACAAGTTATTGAGGAGCAAGAGCCAGAGCAGCCAGAGCAGCCAAAGCAGTCGTTAGCCAAAAATATGACAGGAAGCGCCACAACCACCACCACAGAAGCCACAACGTCCAGCAGCAGCACCACCACCAGCACCACCAGCAGCCCGACAACTGCTAAGACCACGACTGAAATGCAACCGCCGTTGATATCCCTGCTGGATGATACCACCCCAAAGGCGACCACAACGGTTCCAACTCCCACAGAGGCCATCGCGACCAGCAGCAGCAGCAGCGTTAGTCCACCGATCAGGATGCTGCCGGAGAACACAACTATCCCCGCAGCCGGGGATGCCACCACCGAAGACTCGTTTGTGCCTTCGCTCCTGCCCAGTGATCCCACATCTCCGACCATGATTATGGCTGCATTTCCCAACGATATGGGCAACAGCGCCCAGGGCGGCGGCACCGACGTGAACGTGATCATAGCCATCACAGTGAGCGTCATCGGAGTGGTGGCCCTGATCCTCCTGGTGGCCTTCCTCTACCTCATGCGCAAGCGGCAGAAGCAAATGTCCTACGGCCAGCGGTGCCGCCCCGTCAGCCTCGATGCCTACTCCCTGGACAACGTCTCCGTGCTGGGGAGTGTGCGGCGCAAGGGCAGGGACTTGCGGGCCTCGAAACGCACCTACGGCAACGCGGCCTTCGACGATCCCTCGCTGCGGCACAATCTGCTGTCCGCCGTGGAGCTGGGAAAGTTTGTGGAGCGACGCTCCAGCATCTTCGAGGAGTTCCGGGACGTGCCGCAGATCATAGCGCGCGCGGACGAGGTGCCAGCGGGCTGTGAGGACAAGAACCGGTGAGTGAACGACCCCAAGCCACTCCAAAATGTTCCCATCATTGTGGGATTGATAACTGATTTATTAACGTGTTTCGCATCTTCCTGCTCTGCCAAATGCCAACTGAACTGGTGACTCATCTCTGAACCTGGGGCCAACCGCAGCTACGCCAACGTGATTCCGCTTCCTGAGACGCGTGTGGTGCTGCAGCGTCGCAGCGATGATGACAAAACGGAATACATTAATGCCAATTATGTTCGGGTAAGCAAACAATCAACTGTCGAGAAGGCTGGGGCTAGGGCTAGGCCCCTGCTCTGAGTGGGTTGTGGGTTGTGGGTTGTGGGGTGTCTGTCATCTCTTCAAGACGAGCCTTGCATGACGAGGCAAGCGAGGGCGAGGGCGAGGGCTGCCTTCGAAGGCCTATTAAATAATTACACGCCTCATGAGACTGGCCATGACTGTGAAATGCTTCACTCGCAGATTTAACAGTCTTTGTTTTGTTGCAAGAGGCTCCAGCTCCAGCTCCGTCTCCAGTCCAATCCACGCCACTCCCCTCCAATGAGCTTTGGCTTTGGCTTCGGCTTGAGCGAAAGGTAATGATCATGATAATTGCGAGAAAGAAGCGAAAGTTGTGCCGACAAGCGGCAGCGAAGTGTAAATGCCCTTACATCACGAACCTCTCAACCGTTGAGAGTCGAATGTCGAACGTCGAATGCAGGCCAGGACACACACAGATCGGATCTGGACAGAGGAGTACCCTCTAGTTTCAGTGACGCGTGACGCTTGGGGGAGTGCAATGAGGCGACACAATGCACTTGGCGACAGCCCCGCGATTTATACGGCAGTCGTGCGATTTTATGGCCGTTTATCAGAAATGCGCGCGCACAAATGCTCAACGACTGTGAGGGGGAGAGTGACTGGGAGTGGGTGTGGGAGGGGGAGGGGGAGGCAGAGTCACAACAAGCTTTAATTAATGGTTATGTCATTACTCACGCTATCGTTCCACAGGGCCCACGGGATGCCCCCAACTACTACATAGCCTGCCAGGCACCAATGGAGAGCACAACGTGCGACTTCTGGCGCATGATCTGGGAGCAGCAGTCGCGTGTGATCATCCAGGCCACGGATCTCAGCGAGAACGGAATCGAGAAGTGCGCCGAGTACCTGCCGCCCTCCGCGACGCTGGACAACCACAGCAGCTACGGGGACTACCAGGTGACGCTCAAGAATCGTGAGGTCAAGGACAAGTATGCCATTTCCACGCTCATGCTGAAGCGTGTGGATGGCGAGGAGAGCCGCGAGCTGACCCACTACTGGTACAAGTGGCCGGAGGCGGGTGTGCCGGCGGAGGAGGCGCCCATCATCGCCATGCTGCTGGAGGCACGCTCCTCCCTGAAGTCGTACTGCCTGGAACAGCAGGCCAGCGATCTGAAGGACAAGTCATTGACGGCGGAGTCGTCGGTGGATGCGGAGGCAGCTGGCGGCAAGGCTGACGTGGGGAGCACCTCCTCCAGCAACGAGATTAACGGCAACGTGGGCAGTCGTGGCACTCGCAGCCAGCAGGGGTAAGTGTGGAGAACGGAGTCCGGAGTCCGGTGGCGTCTTGCATGATTTGTTAATTGTTTCGTTTCTTTGTACCTCCCTCGCCGCCCCCGTTTAGACCGCTAACCGTTCATTGTTCTCCAGGCACGGGTCGTACCGGCACCATCATCGCCTCGGACATGGCCATTCGGAGCTTGGAGACACCCAAGCGGTCCGTGGACATTCCGCAGCTGGTCTACTATGTGCGACGCGGCCGTGCCAGCGCCGTTCAGACCAAGGAGCAGTACGAGTTTATCTACAAGGTGGCCAGCATGTACGCGACCAAGATCACGAATCTATCCAACAATGATAATTGAGTCGAATCCGAATTTCCGGATATATCCATCACCCCCCCCAAGCCACAGCTATATCGATATATAGCATGGTAGAGAGTATATGAAATACGATTCTAATTTAGTATTAGCTCGTACGCTACGCATGCAATTGCGTTGAATGTTTGTTGCACCTGATTTATCGTCATTATTTTGTCGGGCTTTGAATATCATTTAAAAAATGTATGTATTCCTTTATTATTGTGATATAATCGTACATTTTGTATATCTCTTGATAATCTGTTGCATATTTATAATGTACATTTTTGTTTGTTGCACTGGATCGTATCCAGGGGGGGCCCACTAGCCGGAGCAGGTCAGATATGATTGAAATTTTCCATATTTTAATTGTAGAAAGTCACTATGTAATCAAAATATTGTATGTATCTATTTTAAACGAGCTTTAATGTACATAAGTTAAATCTTAAGTAAACGAAAACCTGTATTCCACTCATATTACTGCGAAATACAAAGAAAACAACCAATTGTTCACCAGAAGTATCAAAATCTTTTAAATTTACGCGGGCCGTATCAACTGGGAAATATCCGTTCATCAACACTACTATCGGTAATTAGTGTGACCGCAATGTGTGCGCCATTTTTAAAAGCAAAGAAAGGGCAAAAAAGTTGCATGCGAGACTGCCCTGACCTTTGCCAATGCCAGGGACTACGATAGCTGCCCGACAGCAACATCTCAATACTGAATCTGAAGGATCTGGCTTCGATGAAATTCCTGGATGTCTGGGATGAAACCAAATTGCAAATATTATAATTGCATATTTCTTATTTCACTATGTGCACTATGGATTCGACGTCGGCTGACTATTTCTCTCAAAGCTTGGAAAACTACGAGATTGGGGTGTGCTTAGTTTTCGCACTTTTTCCAAATAGTTCCGAACTTGAGGCTTGTGTTGAAAGCGCGCATATCACAAGTATCGATAACGCAACGATACTATCGTAACAAAAATAAACGAGGGGGAACGTTGTGAGCCGCGGCAAAGGCCGCGGCTCTACTCTATACCCGGTACTCAGTCAGTCTATATGTGAGCCTACGATTTATGTAATAAGGGGGAAAAAGGAAAAAAATTGATTATTGCCCAAAAAAAAAATTTGAAGAAAAAAATAAAGTCGAACCCTGTACATCTGTCTTCTCTACACGTCTATATCTATATACTTTAAGGGAAGCGCTTCCTTCTGGGTGTTACACACATCCACTTATAGCACAAATCTAATATACCCCTATACTCTTCGAGTACAGGGTATAAAAATATCACTTATGTATATCGATGTAATGTAAAAATGCTAATATCATCCCTAGGCTTGAAGATGAAATTGGCTTATTTGTTGTTATTCTTCGCTTTTCTAGCGAACGCCCTGGCTAACGAGTCGGCCAAGGTGAAAATCGGCATCAAGAAGCGCGTGGAGAACTGCACCAGAAGGGCCAAAAGTGGCGATTTGGTCCAAGTCCACTACAAGGTAGGAAAACAGCATCTTGCGTGCCGGCCGGCCTGATCTAACCTCCAAAAAATCTGTATTTAGGGCTCGCTGCAGGATGGGACAGAGTTCGACAGCAGCTACTCCCGCTCCACTCCATTTTCATTTACCCTGGGCGCCCGTCAAGTAATTAAAGGCTGGGACCAGGGATTGTTGGGCATGTGCGAGAGCGAGAAGCGAACGTTGACCATTCCCCCCGAGCTGGGCTATGGAGCAAGTGGAGCCGGCGGCGGAAAGATACCGCCGAATTCCGTGCTGGTCTTCGATGTTGAAATGGTCAAGATTGAGCCACGTGGCGGATCCGAAGAGTTGTAAAATAAATGCCACAGAAGTGCTGCCAAAGAGATGTCTTTAGTTTCAATTGAACGTGGGAAAATTCGTGGTTCTTGAGCCCGAGCTGTGCATTTTGAGGGGCAGGAGTTGACAGGACTCTCCAGATCACGAAAAAACATGCCACGCCCTGGAACAAATCAGTATTTAATGTTTCATAGGCAAAAGCTCGGGTAGCCATACATATATCGGAAATATAGAGCCAGATCGGGGAAGGACCTACTTTAAACTATAAAAGCTGGCTATTAATCTGACTAATCGTCGTAATCCCTGCAACACACAAAACAATGGATCTGTCTTCCTTGTACTTAGCAATATAAAATAACTAGCATGGTTTATTTGGAGTTATACACCTAAGTCTAAAGGATTCCATACAGGGAGCTCAGTCTCAGACCATTTGGATCTGGAGTCGTCGCTTGCTCGCCTCCCGTCGCTTCTTGTCGCGTTTGCGACGAGCCTGTGTCGCGTCCCGGAACAGCTGGACGCCCTCGCGCTGCTCTACTTCCGTCTGCAGCAGAGCCAGGCCGTGCAGGTTCCAGCCGAGAATGTCCCGCAGCTGGCCGACATCCCGCTTGAGCATTGTGAGAAGTTTGAGGAGCAGCGGCTTCATACTCTTGGTCGCCGAGATGGGCTTCATGTGCACCTTGAATAGGAATATGGTGACGCGACAGAGCAACTCCAGTTGATCGGGTCGCTGGGTAAGCAGGATGGGCAGGCGTTCAAGCAGCTCGCAGACGACGGAAAAGGGCAGGAGGAGTAGCGCCTCTTCCAGATCGGATGCGCGTATCCGCATGAATGTACTGACCAGAAAATCAACGGGGTTCTTCACCTGCAGGGCCTGCATCAGAGGGTGCAGTTCCGGCTTCTCCTCGGCCTCCAGCTCGAACTGCTTCGATATCTCCAGGCACTCGAGAATGGACTCGGCCGATTTCTCCGAGCCCACTGTCTTGCGCGAGGCCATCTTCAGGCTGGGCAGCAAGGGTACGCTGTTGTCTTCCCCCGTGGCAAGCTGCTCATTCTCCATCTGCTCGCGCTCCTCCTCCTGGACGTCCTTCAGCACGATTGTCTCGTCCGTCCGCTCGTACATTCGCAAAGTGCGGTCCGAGCCGCAGGTGACCAGGAAGCGGCCATTGGGCGACACTGCCAGGCAATAGGCCTCGCCTATGTGACCGGGCAATGTGAGGATCTTCTCAAAGGAGTCGCCGTCCCACTGCTTGACCTTGCCGTCCTTTCCGCAGCTGAAGAACATGTGCGTCTTGGGTATGAACTGCACGGACATTACCGTGTCGTCGTGGGCGAAGATTGAGCGATGACAGTCGCCAAAGTTGAGGCCCCAGACCTTGATGTTGCGATCAGCAGAGCCGGTGACAATCAGATTGGAATCGTAGGAGATGTCAAGGCAGAGCACGGGCAGCTTGTGGCCGTACAGCGACAGGTAGAACTTGAAGGTGTCCAGAAAGAAGATCTTTACGGTGGCATCTAGCAGCCCCACGGCCAGATACTTCATGTCCGGACTGACGCCCACACAGAGCACAGTCTCCTCCAGCTTCAGGGTGTTCTTGTGCATCAGTGACAGGACCTTGTTGTCGCCCGCTCCCTCCGCAGCATCAATCAGCTCGAAGGTCCAGATCTTTAGAGTCTGATCACCGCTGCCCGTGATGCATCCCTTTTGATCCGGCAGCATGGCAATGGACCAGAGCTCGCTCTCGTGGGCTGGAATCTCCTCCACAATGTCCGCTGCGCCCACGTCCACAATGAGCAGCTTGCCGCTCTTCATGCCCAGCAGCACGTAGCGATCGCCGGGCACGAACCTCGAGCACAGAATATAGTCCGTAGGAACTGTGCGAAGGCACTGCATGGCATCGCGGTCCCAGAACTTGAACGATTCACCAGCGCCAGAGCCAACCGCCAGGGAGTCATTGCTGAAGCACACGGAGCGGACCTCGGACTGGTGGCCCAGGCGCGTGAGGGATCGCAGAACTTTCACACTGGGATCGGCTGCCTTGCGGGTCTTGGGCGAGGCCTCCAGGGAATGCAAAACAAGACTATTGTTGGCCAGACTGACCAGAACACGCATCTCCTTGTTCTGCCCCAACACCACATCGATGGACTTGATTTTCTGCTTCGTTCGGATGCTCTCCAGTCGCTTGATTTCATCGCTCAGTGATTGCTGCGTCGACAGTTGCGCCTCCGCACTGGCATCCTCGCCAGCGGCCTTCTTCTCCTTCTTCAGGCGCTTGGCCAGGCGCTGCTTTATCTCCTCGGCAGTGCATATGTAAAAGTTCTCTATCAGATCGTTGGTGCCGTGGCAGCTCAAGACGCGCTCAGTGTTGTCGGTGACCAGGTTGACAGTGCGGCCCTTCCCGGCTCGCTGAATAATGCCGCAATTGCTCACGCTTATGGGACTTATCGTATCCTCATCATCTATGCTTAGGCCCTCGACGGCCGACTCCAGGGTCTCGGTAATAGCGCCGTCGTGTTTCTTCAAGCGATACACATTCATTCCACTCTCGCTGGCTCCCGCCACCATCAGGTCACCGATGAAGGCCAGTGCCCAAACTTCCGTGCGATTGTCCACGATGGTTTTGAAGCAGAAGTTCGTCTCCAGGTTCCAGAATTTGATCTGCGTGTCCTTCGAGCAGCTCACCACAATGCTCTGGTCCACCACGCGCTGCAGAAAGTGAGCATCCGTGATGGCAGCATTGTGTCCGCTCAGCCTCGCCCGACCCGCCTGCTCCACCACATCCACGACCACCAGCTCCGTGTCCAGTCCTCCACTGACCAAGCGCATGCCCTGGTGGTCGTATCGTAGGATGCTCACGGCATTCTTGTGAAGGGCCAGAGTGCAGATGGCCTCGTAGTACCGCTCCGAGCTGAGATCAAAGATCTGAACCATGCCATCGGTATAGCCCACGGCAATGTGTAGATGATCCGGAGACACACGCAGGCAGGTCACCTCGAACTTCTCCCGCCGCAGAGTCAGTTTCCGATCACCCATGCTGAAGGAATAGACATTGTTTAGACTCTGTTTTCGGTGACCAGAGATCAACTACTCACCGCAAATCCCAGATGATGACATTCTCGGCGGCAGGTGCGGCCACGTACCGCCCCTCCGTTTTGTCAACGATGGCAAAGTTCACATTGGCGCGACCCGATGTGATTATATTAAAGCTGTCTATAGCCCGATACGCTAAATATTGTTTAGTCAAACCCATTCTAACATTTAAAAATTAAAAGATCAACAAGCGCGTTTCACGTGTTTACCATGCTTCGATAGTGATGGGTGAAAGTTGATACTAGGATTGTTACGATAGTATCGGGGCGATATTTTCCCTTTCTTTCGCGCTGCCAGTAGGGGTACTCCTGCAATGCTTCCAAATGGCCCCAATTTCTAAAAATAACGATCTTTGATATAATCGTCCACAAAGAGAAATATGGGTTTGTTCTGGTTCTGACGGCTTGTACAAAATTTGTTCAAAAACAGTGCAGTGTTCACAAACACCACCCAAGAGGTAGAGTTTTGGTGCGTGGACAAAAAGCAGCCCAACGAGCAGCGACAGGCCATGCTCGACAGTTATTGCTAATAGGGGTCGGTGGTCGGGTTATTTTGGTTTATACTTTCAAACTTTTTGAATTCATCCCATATATATTTTTTTTCTTCCTATTTTGATATTCCGTCTAATATTACTAGCTTATCAGGACCTCTACCCCCTGACCACATCATTTTATCTGATAAACTAATCAATTTTGTACAAGAAGGACCACTTGTGTTGGATTCCTAATAAAACTAGCCTTAAAACTGAACAAAATTAACAATCCTAGTTGATATACATAAATATTCGGTTTACAGCACTGCTCGTTTACTTTTTTCAACGATCTGGCAAGGCCACTCGATTTCGGATATACGCAGGCGCTGCTCGTTATATTTTATTTTATATACCACCCCGAACCCGGAATAAAATATTAATTTAAGCTAGCTCCTGCTAAATTTGCTGCTCAATTAATATTTTACTAAACAACAAACAATGTCTGCCTACTCAAGTGCTTCCACTGCCCAGGCCACAGGTAATGCAAAGGCATTCAAATCATTTGAATTTTCAGTGAAAAATTAACGATTTATCGCACCGCACAGGAACAGGAGCATCGGACTTGGACACAGAATCCGTGGAGGTGCTGCGGGAGCGCCTGAGCACCATGAAGCGTCTGATGGCCGAACGCACGGCCCAGCAGCAGAACAATCCTGCATCCACAGAGGAGATCTTCTCCACCAAGCGACACCGCTCCGCGGGCATTATCGACGGAAACTTCCTGAGCATCGCCTTTGGCGGTGCTCTGCTGGTGATAATCACGGTTTCGGTTTACGCCTTCTACAATCTCTACCATGCCATACTCAAGAAGTTCCCCTCACACCACGAGGAGCTGTAAGCTGCGAGGCTCGCCATGTATTACAATTATGCATTTAACAATAAAAATACGTAGTTTGAATTGAAACCGACGAGGAGAAGAAACAACTTGGTGGGGGATGATTTTTTGCTGTTTTGCATTCGGGTTAATCAACGCCATTTATTGGAGTTCAACTCAGTACAAAAAAGTCAATGTTTTTTTTTTAGTTTTTACAAGTTTGTTGGGCTCGAATAAAATTACAACTAAATAGGGAAGGGGCTGAATGCGTCGACAGCAAAAACAAAAGGGGCGTTGGGGAATATATGATATATCGCTATGAAGACCATCAAAAATAACACACAAGTATCAAGTATCAAATATAGAGATAGAGGCTAAACGAGACGAGACGTAATGCAGAAAAGGAACACTTTTGGGGGGCAAAAACTCAAACTCGAGGATTCGTTAATGATTTGGCTTACTCGCTAGCTACACTTGAAACTTCTCTACCGTCCGCTTTCCCATTTACACATAAATGTTTGCTAAACTCCTATTCTATTATTTATGATTTATGAATCTACTTTATTCTGTCCTCTCCCTTTTTTCTCTAGATTTTTGTGATTTAGTTGGCTGAATAATAACTAGTATCCGTTTTGTTGTGGGTTTTCTTTGTTTGTTTAATTGCATAAAGAATTGGAGTTCTGTTTCCTTCACTGTGTGGCATGGTGTGCTGCTCAGTGCAACAGTTCTACGAAATGTATTACATAGTTGTTTGTCGTGTCGTTGGCGACGCGGCATTAAATTAGACAATTTGAATTTGGAACCTAGTCGAAAGGATTATAGAAAGATATCTGCGAATATTGATGAACATTGAAGTGGTTGAAAAACTGTGGGCTATTATATGTAATTGTTGTGGCTGTTATTTCGGTCTTTGCTAGTGGCCTGTGGTCGGGTCGCTGTTGCCATTCTGTGGATGTTGGGGAGCATGCTGGGTGGTTCCGTTTGCTTTTTACAATTTGTTTAATTCCCTACTCTTTAACTGACTTTGATCCGCCGGACGTTCCTGCCGCACCCGCTGTCCCGCCCGCTCCCACTCCCGCTGATGCTCCGGATAACATCTTCCTTTGTTTTCTTGTTAATCAGATGTTGTCAACGGAATCAGCATCGTCCTCTGAGCTGATCTCGTCACCGAACTCGATGTCCTCGTCGAAGCCATCCTCCACGAATGTGACTGTCTCGTTGATGCGCACCGACTCCGGGAATTCGCCGTATGTCTTCAGATTCCTGGCCTCATCGGGCGTGTACTTTAGGATCACATCGGCCTTCGAGTCCTGATAGTCACGCAATCCGACCAATATAATATCTCCCTGATTGATCCAAACCTGCAAAAGAAAGCAAAACAATGTTATCATCATCTTCCAATTGGGAAAAGCCACAAGGCACAGCCACACATCTCTTTCTCCTCCGTTTCTGTTATGAGTAATTCTTGCGGCAAAAACAGCACACAAACACACACACAATATTCTGTGTAATAGATAAAAGATAACTGATCTTTGGGGCAGGCCCCGTGCCTGGCTAAAATTCCGAGTATTTCACAAACGTGCGCAACCGCCGCGTTGAGAATTTCAACAAGAAAGTTCCATTCTTTGTCACAAGGAGCCCATGACTATCCCTATCCGTGGAGGAGGAGCAGCTCTCAGCTTGCTCACGTGAGGGCTTTGGCATAATTAACTTTTCAGGGATCGCAATCAGTGGGAAGCACTTGAAATATCATCACAAAACATTAATAATATACAGCAAAGCGAGTAGCTTTGTTAAGGAATGTAGATTAGAGCCGGAGAACATGCGCAAACGCGTCGCGAGTCACATATCAGTGATAATGTGCAACCCGAAAATTGGTTAAACCAGCTCTCGATTCCAGGAAATAATAATAATAATGCGCGTTTAGGTCAACAACTGATGAGATAAGGCAAGGCAAGGCGCTGCTGTATCGAGATATCTTTCAACAGCAACCGAGGAACAGCAATGCTCTTGAGCAAATATTTGCCTAATCAGATGTCAGATGCCAGATTCCAGATTCCAGGGGCTACAGCGTGACAACAGATTGAGATTTCCACACACACACACTCGTGACGTCAGCGGAAACATTGGAAGATTATGTGGATCACTGATATAAGACGATGCGATACGATACGATACGGTATGATATGAATGCAGTAAACTAGAGAGGAACCCCCAGCCCGGTAGGTGTTTTACTTGTTTTATTACTCAACTGAGATACAGAGAGAGAAAGTCAACGACCTAGGGCAAGCTGCACTTGAATTCCGTTCGATGAATGATTCAAAGCCCATTCATAAATTCACTTCCTCCGTCCACGGCAGCAGAGCAGCAGCACTCTATTTCCTGTCGGTTGTACGATTTACGTACTAGGTGCAATATAAATTCCAATCCTCTGCCGATTTCAGATGACACATATATGTGGGTATATCGTAGTGCTTGACCAGCCACGTCGGTCGATAAGACCCGATAGCGCGGTTCGGCTTAAAAATTCATTAACAAAATCAGAAAACTCCAAGAAGCAGAGGGAGAAGCGCAAGCGCGTAATTTCCACATTACGTCTTTGCTGAAAATAAACCCTCTGGGGCTCTGTGGGGCTCCTGAACTTTGGAGCATTTATCATACGGCCCAAGTGAGGCGATGGCGTCGTGCCGCTCTCTCGCAATAATGGATTCCCTGCCAAACACGA
Source organism: Drosophila helvetica (assembly GCA_963969585.1). Classification (NCBI taxonomy): domain Eukaryota; kingdom Metazoa; phylum Arthropoda; class Insecta; order Diptera; family Drosophilidae; genus Drosophila; species Drosophila helvetica. The sequence continues at coordinate 9,171,949 of OZ018403.1, forward strand.
TAGATCATGCGCAGGCAAACCAGGCAGCCAGAGATACAAGAATTGTGACTAAATCGAATCGAAATTGCCTATTACCATTACCCCAGGGCAGGCGAGATAAGAGAGCCGGAGAGCCGGAGCAGGCAGGCGGCGGCACACTCCACCTCCACCTGCATGCCCAATGGGAAGCCCCCGACCGCACAACCACTGATTGCGAGCACCTCCGAGCATGGGCATGGAGGAGCACCCTAGGAGTGCGGGTGAGTAAGTGAGTGAGTGCTCGTCAGAGGTTTGGTATGCGAGGCAGCAGGTCTCTTGGAATACTCCTATATATAGCCACAGGCATCACTGAACCGCAGATTCTTATCGCCTCGCAATTATCATCGTAAATGGCTGACAGCAGTTTGCTCTGGTTTGCTCTGGTTTGCCCAAAAGAAGGAGTTTCTTCTTATTAGAAATGCTTGGCATTTGGTTCGGGTTTCACCCGCAGCAGCACTCCAGTGGGGATTGATTCATTGCATTTCTATGAACTGAATCACAGAAAGTACTCCCTATAAATGATTTATTTATTTCGCTGTAATATAAACCAAATTCCAATGCGTCATAAAAATACCTCCGCAAGCAGTTCATGACACCCGATATTTCGCCTGAAAGGGAGTACTTTCTTCCCACGATAGTTAGCGGTTATCTTCCCAATTATATAACAAAAGACAGCTGTAGATTATGTTTGATCAAAGAGAAAGAGAGAGATCTCCCTCTGTGCCCTGGCATCGGGTCATTCCCTGTGGGCCCAGAACCTTGGCAATCAAAGATCCGAATGGCACTCGCCGAATTTCGGCCTTATCTCGACTCGTCACTGATAAGATTGAGCATTCGGTATACGACCCTCTCTCTCAGTGATAAGAAGCCACCCAATGAAAGGGGGACACTCACACTCCCACTCCCACTCGTACGCTCTCTCTCTCTGGAGGGCCCCTATAAATATAGCCCCATTCCGGCGGACCCTGCAAATTTAAAATCGCAATCAAGCAAGCAACAACCAGCCCGGAGAAACCGCTGAGAATAAAAAACGTGTGTTCCATGAACGATCCAAACGGAATACAAGTGAAGTGCTACCACAAGTGTTACGCCAGAGGCAGAGCCAAGGCGAAAGCAAAAGCAAAGACAAATCGAGCCGGGAATCGCGTGTCCCGGAAGACCCAGCAAGTGTCAAAATTCCGACCTACTACTCGACGAATACGTGCGGCGCGTGCTACCAGAGCGAGGACATTATGCTCTTATCCTACCGATGCATATACTCGGTGCTGCTGACCACCATAGCCAGCATTATGGTGGTGCTCAGCAGCAGTGCCTCCCAGAGTTCCCTGCTGCCCACCGTCCGCAAGTGCGGAGGTGCCAACAGCGCCATGGGTTCCTCGGCCCACACGATGGCCATGAATCTGGCTGCCTACGGGCTGCTGGAGAATCGGATTAGCACACTGGAAGCACCGCGACAGACGCACTGGAGCAAGAAGTTTCTGGCCAAGCGCGAGGCAACGCCCCACACGGCGCCCTACGTGGTCAGCATACAGATGATGACCCCCGACCAGGGCCTGGTCCACTACTGTGCCGGCACTGTGATCAACGAGCACTGGATCCTGACCGCCGCCCACTGCCTCAACTCGCCGCAGACCGTCGAGAACTCGGTGATTGTGGCCGGCAGCCACGACATCCACGACCATCGCGGCGAGGCAGCCAACATCCAGATGCGGCACATCGACTACTACGTCCGCCACGAGCTCTACCTCGGCGGCGTCAATCCCTACGACATCGCCCTCATCTACATCAAGCGGCCCCTGGTCTTCGACGAGTACGTCCAGCCGGCCATGCTCCCCGAGCAGGACGCCCAGCCCGAGGGCTACGGCACTCTGTACGGCTGGGGCAACGTCTCGATGACCGCCGTGCCCAACTATCCGCACAAGCTGCAGGAGGCCAACATGCCCATCCTGGACATGGAGCTCTGCGAACAGATTCTCGCCCGCTCCGGCCTCCAGCTGCACGAGACGAACCTCTGCACGGGCCCCCTCACCGGCGGCGTTAGCATCTGCACCGCCGACTCCGGCGGTCCGCTCATCCAGCAGTGCTGCGAGGACACCTTCGAGCAGGGCAACATCGTCATCGGCATCGTCTCCTGGGGCAAGATGCCCTGCGGCCAGAAGAACGCGCCCTCCGTCTTTGTGAGGGTCTCGGCCTTCACCGACTGGATCCATCAGGTCATCAGTTCGGCCACACAGATCATGTGAGAGGACACCACAGCCAGGGAGAGAGACTATGGACGACTATGGAAGCCCACAAGAGAGCTCGAATGTGAAAATATCGAAAAAAAA